>VNKF01012675.1:0-30168 GCA_008044355.1 Drosophila lacteicornis
GGGAACCGTACTTCTTCTGAGGAGCATCCAGCAGGTTCACTTGGCCGAGGAGTATAGAATTCTTAGCCAGGGCAAGCCGTTTCCGCAGAAAAGCAAGCTGATTTCTCTGAGGCCAATGCTCGGCTCCGATGGATTACTTCGCGTTGGTGGAAGGCTTCAGAACGCAAGCTTGAACTACGACGCTAAGCATCCGATATTGTTACCCAAGGACCATCCAGTCAGCAGGGCGATTATAGTCTATTTTCATGAAAAATATTTCCACGCAGGATCACAGGCGTTGCTCGCTACGTTAAGGCAAAGGTATTGGCCAATTGGAGGCCGAAAGTTCGTGGCAAGCGTTATCAACAAATGCGTCAGATGTTTTCGGATGAAGCCTGTTGCTTGGGAGCACGTCATGGGTAGCTTGCCAGCAGATCGAGTTCAGCCTAACCCAGCATTTCACACCACAGGAGTGGACTATTGTGGGCCATTCTATCACAAGGCAGAGACCCGGAACAAGGCACCCCACAAGTGCTACATCGCCGTCTTTGTCTGCTTTTCAACGAAAGCTGCTCACTTGGAAGTCGTTCAGGATCTCACAACGGATTCTTTCATCGCAGCTCTGAGAAGATTCATCAGCCTAAGGGGCAGTCCGCGTACTATTTGGAGTGACAATGCGACGAACTTTGTCGGCGCTAAGAGCGAGTTAGCCGAGCTGAAGGAGTTATTTTTGAGCGAACCACACACGGCGCTGATAGTCTCTTCCTGTTTGGCTGACGGGATTGATTGGAAGTTCATACCTCCGCGGGCCCCTCACTTCGGTGGTCTGTGGGAGGCGGCTGTTAAGTCGGCCAAATATCACTTTTACAGAGTCGTCGGTGCATCCATTTTAGCCCTTGATGAGTTGAGAACTCTTGCATATGAGATTTCTGCCATCCTTAACTCACGTCCACTCTGTCCAATTTCAGAATCTGCTGAAAATCTGGAGGTGCTAACGCCGGCGCATTTCTTAAAGGGTTCCAGCTACGCAAGGTTTCCTGAGCCTGACGTTACACATCTCCGCGAAGGCCGCCTCAGCAGGTGGCAAAGAGTGACCCAGATGCAGCAGCACTTCTGGAAAAGGTGGAGCAACGAGTATTTGTCTCTGCTGCAAGAAAGGAGCAAGTGGCGCTCCGAAACACCCAACATCAAAGTCGGCAGCATCGTGTTGCTGAGGGAGGACAACATCCCACCCTTGAAATGGCAGCTTGGGTGCATCCAAGGAGTTATACCCGGCGAGGACGGCACCATCAGAGTAGCTATGGTCAGGACAGCTACGGGTCTAAGCAAGAGAGCCGTTGCCAAATTAGCCGTTCTGCCCATCGACTCCCATTTGGTTGGAACCGTATCACTTCCAACGGGGGGAGTATGTTTAGAGCAGACCGCCAGCGCCTAGTGAGGTGCGCATAGGTGTACCATTGCACCTGCGGCGCTCTTACACGCTCTCTTTTTCGGCTATTCTTTGCCTTCCTTATCTCGCTACATCTGTCGCGTTATCTATTCAGCGAAACTACATTTGTAAACACATGAACATGAAAACATATATATATTAAAGCTTAGCTTGCCGGGCAGTCAGTCAGCTCCGAACTTAGCTAATAAATCACGTTATAATATTGGCAGAATCGTGCGTTTTATTTAATGTACAATTAAAGGGTGGCATTTTAGTTGTCTTCCCCACAAACAGCTAAATTTGAAATATTTTTATAGCTTTTATATTTGTAAGAACAGAAACGATGAATTATTTATAGCCTATTTAATTTTTATTGGCCATTTTAATGAGTTTTCTTGCTTACGCAAGAGGAATGGAAGTTTAAACAATTTAAAACAATGCAAGCCAAGCAGATTTACAGATTTAATAATAATTAAGTGGTTAATTAAATATTAACTACAATCAGCAAATATTTGCGTTAATTTTTAGCCTGCAGCACCCGCATACATTTGATTAAAAATTTCAGCAAATAGTTTTTTTCCCTCCACTTTGTAGTTACTCCTTCGACCTTTGCCAAGCTAATTAAACTTTTGTTTTTATTTATTCCAAATTACCAAAGTAAACCGCAAAAGTGGGGCCGCGTGCCGCCGAGTGGCTTAATGAAAGTTAAAGTAAATATGTAATAAAGTTAATTGGTATGCAAATTTGCGCTGCTTGGCCAATTTCCCCATAAATGGCTGGCCCACAACATGAAGTATCGGTCGGGGGCGGGGGCCGTTTGCCTGCATTGATGCCAGCGAGCGGAATGTGTCATAAAACCTAATTGAAAATTTCTGCCACGAACCGACGACTGTGGGCGTGTCGCAGTGGCAAGAAATATTGTCGTGGGGAGCACCGAGATAAGCAAAATAAACTGCAGCATCCCTGTGTGGCATATAGAAATGTGTCAAGGCGAGAGAGAGTCGCTGGTCGGAGGCAGCATCCACAAACAACGGCTAAATACCTGCAGGGCCTCTCCACAAAGGCAAACATGACAACAAAGTTTTACTCGGTATATACAATATACGATACGGGGCCTCTTCCGAACTACAAGATGCAAAATAACAAAAAAAAACAAAAAATGTTCACTTTGAAATAATTCGCTGGGCTTGGTAAACAAAGCCGAGGGGACAACGGCGCGGATCGATTTTGTGCGAAAATCCCAAGAAGAAATGAAGTTTCCTCAAAGGCTGCGCACAAAAGTGTGCTATAAAGTTTGCCCTTGCAGCTCCGCACTCACACACCCAAAGGAGGAGGATGGATATCTGGATTGCTCCAGTTGCGGCTGCCACTTGATTAAGTCCTTTTTGGGGAATTCATTTCGCTTTTTATTCCGCTTCGACATACAGTATCATTATTTTCCATTATGCCCAAGGACACCGACACTGTAACTTTCACTCTCTGCAGCCCACACTGCTGCTGACGTTGCTATTCTCGTTCATTCTTCATTTTTGTTAATTTTTTGATGCCTGACATTTTTCGCTAATTAACATAACAAATCCGTCCGACACGTGGGTGACAGCGGCCCTCGGTGGCCTTGGGGGCGCAGCCCACAGCCGCGGGCACAATAAAGTCGTTCAAATACGCTTTGATTAATTCGCGGAGGTGACACAGTCGCACACACCATACCGCATATAGGCAGGTCGACTCCACGGATATCGCTCGGTCTTCGGACCGTTCTGCATCCAACTGGCAGCACAAACGAACTGAGGCTCTGCTACCAATCTTTTCGCAGCTGGCTGCCTACAGCAGGCGTCCAAAGTCACGCACCACCAGGAGCAGAGCCACCAAGTATCCTGGCGCTCTGTGTGTTTGTGCTTGTGCTTGCGACTTGGTCCTGTGAACACGCTCTTCGGCAATCCTCGCTCTCTCTGCAACTCTCTTAACCAGCATTGAATGCTGGACGTAGTTAACTAGAGTTGTCAAATCTGCATAAATGTAAATGCATTGAGAAGGATATAATATCGGAAGCCTTCAGAAACAACGATATGCAATAAGATTAAAAGGTTGGGAATAATAAGATGTTTACGAGTGCTCTGAAGTTATATAGACGGGATGACAAATATTTTGATATTCTTTTCATTTTCATTTTGAGAATGGTGTCCCAAAACATTATGGAGGTTTAAAAATAATATTATACAAATAAAATTAAAACTAAAGCACGTTTTCTTTGCCGGTGACAGACTTCTAATGGCTAAAAGCCCTAACCTACCCCAACAATAACATGGTAAGCTTCGCATTCGAATTGGACAAATTTATTTAGAAACTTTAATAAAAACGCAGTCAAATAAGATTTCAAGATTTCCTTAATGCAGAATACAATTACTTATTTATTACTCTAATTTTATATATACAAATATATTAAAACAATACTAATTAGGCCTTTATTTGCAAAGGACTTGTCTAGCAACATCAATTAATTGCTTATTTTTCCCAGTGTCTCACAGCTCCTGTCAGGCCTCCATTACTTTCCCCAAAAACGTGTTATATAACAAACAAATGATTCCCAAAGAGAGCGAGAATCTCCGACAAAGAGAGTCACGATTTTTGTGGTCCCGTAACCCAGAAGAAGGACAACAAACAAAACAGAATGCCAATTTGGCGCCAAAGGAACGCATGGCATCGGCACATGGACGTCTCCTTTCCATTCCATTGCGTTTCGTGTAAACATTGAAGCTTTTCTGTGACGTCAGCTGTGTCCTTATGACGTCAGATGCCAGGCAAATCGAAAGTCTACAAAAGAATGGGGGGCAAACACAAACTAGAAAGCACCATCTGTCGGCCAAGCTGGCAAGCAATAACTTCTGTTTGAGCCATGTTAAGTTGGGAACTGTTAAAAGGATTCGCATTGAATATTAAAAGCAAATACTAAGAGCATTTTTACTTACTTAACTTCATATTTCGGTCACGTCCCAACTAGCCACAAACTCTCGCTAAGAAAACAAAGCAATGAAGATATTTAAACATTACCAATCATACTAAAAGAAACCAAACCAGAAAAAAAGGAAAAAATAGACAAAACCGAACAAAAACGAGGTACGACCCCGTCATCTTTTCACATGGGAATTGAAAAACATTAAAACACAATAGGTTGTCCCCACCCGCACTCCGGTCTTTGTGTAATGGAAAGCGTATTGATTTCCATAAGTGATTGATGAACCCGAATCGATAGACCGAAATTTCTATGCGGCCCATGACTAATATATGTATAAACCAAGGTCTATGGACTGAAACAAAAGTGCAACTGACAGCGGTTGAGTGTGGCATGTGGGTGCGCGTGTATTGAGTCCCTAATTCTGTATGCAAATCCCCCAAACTTCAGCTGCAGCCACTTTACCATCGAAAATGCATTAGAAAACGCTTCAATATTAAATTTAATCCAGATTTCAAGGGGGATGGGGTATGCATTTTAGCTTAACAATGGAAAATCTTGCCCGGCTTAGGGACAAAGCACTGTTGTGCATATGCATTGTCTTTTCCAGAGATAGACTTAAATGAGCTAAATTTGATTTTGACTTTAAAGCAGCTTAATATTTATTCCTTTGGTAAATCAAACATATATTTCACTTAATTACTTGACTTACTTGCAGCCAATATCAGATTACAGATTATATCTAAATTAGTTTAGGAAAGTTTTACTCCCATGAAATGCATTATTAAATATTTAAGGAGAAGCAAAAACTTCTAGCTGTAATTGACACTTTAACCCTTTAAGAAACATCGCTGAAGTCAACCGAAAAGTGCAGACAACGCACAAATCGATTGCCTGGGGGCACAGCAAAGAGGAACTAGGTAAACCCTTTGTACTAAATTAAATTTAAACCCTATTCATATTTAAAATAGTTTGCATTACATGCTTTTAAGAGCTTAGCAAAAAAGAAACTTGCAAAAGGGTTTGACAAAGTTAAAAGCTGTCTGAACCAATTTTGCGCTGACTCGATTACACATTCCGGTCAATATTGGGACCTGTCCCATTGATATGCCAAGGAGCAGGCCGAGGGAAACCTCAGCAAACACTGTCCCAGAGCATAAGAGTCTCTCTGTGCGTGTGTGTGTGAGCAGTTGATTAGTAAATGGGGTTCCTTATAGGACCATATAAGTGCCTGTTTGTGCTGCAAATTTGTTGTCAATTTCCGGCAATTTGTCGTTGGCAGCAAAATCATTGTGATAAGGGCCAGAAACAGGAAGCTGGGGCAGCAGTAGCCGGAGCAGGAAGACACATCCTGTAATGGATCCGCAGCCAGGCAACACAATCAACACAACATAATATAAAAGTAAATTAGAATGTGCAGATATGCCGAGGAAAAAATTTTGGTCGGTAATTTGTTCCAGTGCTAAACGAGAGAGTCAAGTGCGAAAGTGGCGGGAGAAAGTGAACCAGGCCATCGCAGGCACTAGTTGATGGCCCAAATTGAGTGTTTGAGCTAGCGCCATCTCCACCTCCGGCCCCATCTCCGCATTTACTTTCACCAGGAGGCCGATGTCAGCCGTCAGGTCGCTCCAATTATGCCAGGATTCAGGCGTTCTCTGATTGCTTAATCTTGCCGGAATGCATTAATGTGTCAGCGCGCTGAGCTTCAAGGCCCTGAATTGAAGCCACGTTAGCACGTACGCACTCACAAGTGGGGGCGCGGGTGCTGGTGTAATTAAAATGTCAAAACGAATTTACATGCCACATTCCTTCAGTTTTCGGGCATAGAGAGATGTGTGCCTCACGCTACAAAAAAAAAATTAAATGGAAACCTTCTGCCAGGCCTATGATATCCCATCCATTTAGTTTGCGGTTCTCCTAGACTGTCAGATCCAAACAATTGGGGGAAACAAGAAAAATACAAACAGGAAAATAGCTGGCCGGACACTGGGAGAGATATCCAGCCAGGCAGCTATGCAAAAATATTTCAAACATTTTTGTTCTCCTTTTTTTTGTATAAATAGAACAGGTCCAGAGATGGCCAGCACAGACAAGACATCGCTCAAAAATGGGGCAACAGGAGGCAAAACACAACAGCTCAAAACATCCTTGACAGGCGGCAGAAAATATGCAAAAACCACTGGGCGATACCCTTTGAAAAAATGATCTAGAGACTGTTTATTTGAAGAGGAAATATTAATACTAATAATACAGAATTTATTTATTTTAAATTAAAAATATTTAATTTACTTTTAATTATTTTAAATCAGATACTTCATTAATTTTTTGTAAACACAGAATATACATATCCAAATATTATGATTTTTTCTTATCTAAACGATTTAAAGTAATTTAAAAACATTCAGTTAAAATGTCTTTGCCTTAAACTCATTAAAGATTTTGCAAACTACAATTTGGTACAGCATACGCTTAGAATCCCCATAGATACCCCAATCAATCATTAAAAATCACCAAAGATTCCTATGGCACCCCGGAGTGTTGAAGATGCCCTCAAAATCCCCAGTGGCTTATTAACATATAAAGATTTCTAGTGGCTATTACCACCCGCATGCCATTTATCTTACCCTGTAAATCGCTTTATTAAAATTGAAAAGGAAAGCCCGAAAAGCCCACAAGCAGATCATATCTTCTCTCTCCCCCCGTGTGCCTTCATCAGATGTGACCCTGTTGATATGGGCAACAGAAATCACTTGGGACATTAATATAAATAAATTGGCGCACAAGTGCAAAAAAAAAAAAAAAAAAAAAACACAGAAAAGAAAAGAAAACATAATAAAATAAGAAAAATATATAAATGTCAACAAATAAGTATTCGGGATATTTATGGCCCCACCACAGTCATATGAAATGAGAGACTTTAGACAGACAGCAAAGATGAAATATTCGTATGTGAATTGCAATGGAAAGGCTTTCTCCAGGGACTTTGGGCCGAGATTGCATTTCATTCAGATGACAGCTCCCGACTACCTACTGTCCATTTAAATATTGCAAAAAATATGCAAATGTCCGTATATGTATGTATATTAGCAGTTACATATTCCTAGTTGTGTCTGACACAGTTTTCGAGGAGGGACAGACACGCATATATTTCCCCGAGCTGTTCAAAAAGTCAAATGGAAAAAGGGGAAGGTGATGGTGTTGATAGTGCTTTCATTTATTAGCACGCAACTTCGCGCCAAAGTTGATTGTAAATAAAACATAGAGCCAGCCAGAAACCAATACAAAACGTATAATTTATTCCAGGAAATAACGAACGGCTGAGTCGTTACTCTTTAAATTTGTCAGCCTTAAAGCGATTGGTATATAATATTTATTTTTATAATTTCTTGGAAGAATAATCCTAAAAATTATTACTAAGGGGCAAAAATAATACCCAAACAAAAATAGATAATCAAGTAATTAATTTGTATGTAAAGTGTAAACATGCTGTGTCATTTTCTTACCCCTTAACCCATGAAATATGTAATGCAATCAAGGTAAAACGCTGATCCAGGTTGACTAACATTTTCACTAATTTGATTTCTAATATTAGGCCTTATTCAAGCGTTATTAATTACACAAAAAATATTTATAAATAGCTTACTAACGAAAAGGTCAACAAACTGGATCTTTATCTGGTTTCTAAAAAGGGAAATAAGGTTTACCACAGGAAAATGTTCAATAAGCAGCAATTAAATTTATCCATGGGTTTGCTTTATTAATGCTACACTTTACTATTGGCTTGATTAACCATATAAGGATTTTACAAATTTACCAATGCACTCTATTTTATATTTGTTCTCTCTAAATATATAAACTTTAACTAGAAAATATCTTCAAGGCAAACTGTAAAAGCCGAAGGCAAGTAAACCTTAAATCATTTCTCCAATCGCATTGAACCCGCAGCAGCACTCGACACGATTTGGCTTTTTTCATTAGTGTCGGGCTGCCAATGAATCGAGGAACGTGAAAATCGTGAAAAGCGGGAAACGCAGCTGCTGCCAGCTCGCCTCATCAAAAGATTGAAAGGCACCGAGCCCGGTGAGGGAAATATTCAAATGCCTAAACTAAATTGCATATTTATGCGAGTCCTGCGAGAGGCTCTGACTGATACTGAAATACCGATATCGGGGATAAAAAAAGAAAGAGGGACTGCTGGCATAAATTATGTAACATTTCACGTATTTCGTTTTTTATTATATACTCGTACTTTTTCATTTTTGCTTCAGTTTCTCTTTTTTTGTTTGTGTTGACGAACCGTGGCAGCTTCCTGCGAGTCGCGACAATTGCCAAAATGTCAGCCAACATCCAACATTTTTGCTGTGTGGCCCCGTTGCGAGTGTCAATATTTATTTTTGTTCATGTGTGTGCGCACTTTGGGGGCTCTGACGAGGGGCGGCCCAGTTTTGGTTACAAATTTTGATTGACACATCGAATTTAGTTTGAATTCTGCTCAGGACCATGCCGGCGCATCTCATGTCAGATCAATTAACTGAGGCCTCCCGGAAACCCACACCCAAGCAGCCACCACCTCCGTGATCTGTGAATCTAAGTCAAGTCCTAAAACCAAACCAAAATAAAAAGGAATGGCAAAGTAACACGAAAATACAGACCAAGGAGACCCGAGCCAGCTTGCTCAATTATGCAAGAGCGAAACGTGCCTGGAACTTGGTTAAAAGATACACCAAGTTACGGGCGAAACCATTTATGATGGACACCGGGCCATTTATTGAGTACGTGCTGTTAAAAAAAGAAACTAGGGAAATCGATTGATTTCAGCTTGGGTTATTGTTTTAAACATTTTGGCTTGGACTTTCATTTAAAATTTAAAATACAAGTACACGTATTTTAAAATAATTTCTTTGATTAAGGACATTTAGAGTTAGTTATTTATTATTCTTAGTTAAGTTCAGGCATTTACAGTTCGATTTTCTCCACCTCGAGACTCCACTGTCCCTTTGCCTTGTTGAATTTTGAATAAGACTCGCAGCCAGCCACCCCAAGTTCTCCTAGGAAGAAGGGCAGGGGCGACAGGGCCGCCTCGAGGGCTAATTGAACGCCATTTGGTTAGACAGTAATTGATGTATGAGTCAGCCAGGGATATGCCCGGTCAGGCGTCTGGGGGATACCTTTTGGAGATGGTATAGCGCTTTCAAATGTCTTTCAATGGGCCACTTTCCATTTCTCAATGTTTCGGGTTTCGACTGACAATGCAGTTTCGCATCGCTGTCTTGTTGTTGAAACTTAAAACGCTGTTCCATTAGGAAATTGTCCAAGAGAAAGAAAGAGATACTGCAGGAGCCGGGGCAAGTAGTCAAGAGGTCAGGTCACCATAGGAGCAATGGACCAGAGAGGAGAGATGCAGCATCGTTCGTTTACCTGTCTATATTGACCCAAAAGTGAAAGACAAACGTCACAAGGATCTCGAGTGGAAATGGCCGTGTCCTTTCAGCCGACCACGCCCACTGCCAGAGCCTCCCCTGAGGACAGCCATTCCAGAAGTGTAAATAAACCCGTTGTTCCACTGTGCACTTTATCACAAGTGTACAACAACACTGACGACAACAAGAACAACAGTCGTGTCCACAGCAGGATAAATAAAGGAAAACTCTTTTATATTTACTTGACGGAATTTTCTTCTTTTTTATTTTTGTTTTGCTTCTGTTTTTGTCTCCTCTTTAATAGTGTCCAATGCTTCTGCTGGCTGACACAGTGTTTGCTTTTACTTTCCATGGCTATTTTGGTAGCAGTTTATATCCCCCTATAGATAAATAAATCAGTTTGTTAAGTGCGAGCAGGTACATGCAGGGAACTTCCAAAGGTGACTGACAGATGGACAGTATTATAATTAAAATTCTATTATATTTAAAGACGTCAAGAAATAGTTTCCTCTTTTATTTAATTATTTTTAATATGTAACACACATTTTACTCAAAGTTTGATTCAAATTTTCCCATTTAAATTATCATCACATCTTCAATTACGCTGAATTTGTTCTTGCCTTCATCGAATTCACTGAATTCAATTAGTGCAGATGGCGAGGCGCCTTTAAGTCGATACTGACAACAACCTTCTGGGTTCTTCCCCCTATATTTTCCCTCCTTTTCTGGCCATTTCTTGCCCCCACTCATTTCCAAGCAATCGAGTTAAATGCAATTGCGTTCTCGGTTCGTTTTCTTCGATCCGCAAACGAAACCTAAAACGTTTCATTTTATTTTAATTGTTCAAGTGGAAGGAACTCGGAGACAATTGGTACTCTTTGAGGTTTGAGGCATCCAACGATGCCTTCAATTTGCCGCAAATGAGCTGCGAAGAGAACGGTCGTTTTTGTTTTCCCAAGTAATTAGAGCCGAATTTTCAGGCGAAAGAGAAAGTCAGTTTAAATATCTCAAATTGTGAAGGGAAATTCTAAAGATTTCTTTGTTTGAACACGTAATTAATCAAATAAATATAAATTAAAAAAGAGAGCTAAGCATATTTATAGTTAGTTAACCTCATGGATTTAGTTTGTCTTTAAGCTGGCATCCAGCTGGGTGCTGAAGATTTCACAAAGTGGTCACAAAGTGACCATAAATAAAAAAGATTTTATTGCACAGCTTTGTCTTAATGGCATGTCTAAGACAAAGCAGTTTCCCTCGTATAAGCTGTGACATAAAAAACGGCTAACGACGCTTCTAATTGTTTAACGGTTTGTTATCCAGACACTTAAATAAAAAAGAAAAAACCTTTCGGAAAAATAAAAATATATAACCAAATGAATCAAATAAAGTGACATACCAAAAATTCCAAAGCTTGTTTGGCTTTTAAATTAGGAAGTCGGATGTATAAATGTTTTCGTATTTCATGAAATACATTTTGGAACATTTAACCATTTTATTATTTTTCCACGAAATTCAATCTAAACTGCAAGGCATCAGGTTGAAAAATAAAGCTTCGAATGCTTTTCATAAAATAATAACAGTTTTATGCTATCCGTTTTAACCCATAACCCATGAAAACATTGCTACACAATCCAAAAACTGATTTAACACATTGTATATGTTATTTTCCCCCAAATTCGATTCCGAAAAATCCGTCAAATCAAGGAAATTAATAACGCTTCGTGTGCGTCCAATATATATATTTTTACGAATCGCTGCCGCCTATTGTTTTCCGCTCGTTTTCTGTCAGGGCAATTGCCCCAAAATCCCTTTAAAATTTGCATAAACTGGCAGCGAGTGAAATCGGTTTAATGCCGCCAGGATTGTCCTGTCCGCTGGCCCGGACCGTGATCCGATCCGACAATCAGTCAGCGGATTCAGTCAGCCGGTCGGCAGTATCCTTCACTTCCACATGGCTTGGCTCGATTCGGTGTGGTTCGGTTCGGTTTGGTTCTGCATTCGATTTGCCTCAGAAAGGATATCCGCTCTGGCTGGGCTCCTCCACCTGGAGATACCTTTTGCGGCCCACGTAATTGCTAAATTTAAAACGTCTCGAACGGTCTCTGTCATCAGTCTCAGTCATGCATGGGTCGTGTGCTAATTAAATTTAAGCGTGGGCAGAGGTCCTGCCGCGGGCCAATACATATAATGTATTCCCCACACAATGACTTATTGCGGCAGGAAATTGAAAAATTCTTTAATGTTCATTGTCGCAAATAAACAGCGTGGAAATCCCAAGAAGCGAAAATCTGCCCAAGCAAACGCTATTAAATGCACCATTGACCGACGGGCCAGCTAAGATATTTATTTTGTCCCGCACAGAAAAAAAAGAAGCGAAAACCTGGACGTCGTCCTCGTCCTGGACAAATCCCAAAAAGTCAAACGCTGCTCATGTTTTACGCCACATTTGCCGGTGCAAAAAAAAAAAAAAATGTCAACAAAAAAGCACCAGGACACCTCACACAGACACTGCTACACACACACACCAGCACAGCCACACAGGAAGCAGCGAGGAAACTTTACTTATAATAGAATTTTCAAGCATGACCATACCCTCAATGACGTCAGGGTAATGTGGATTTTGGCAAGAGCTTGCTAATGAGAAACCTGCCATAAGAAACACCTTTAAATACTTTTTTTCATTATTTAAACATTTTAATTAGTTAGATTGGTGGAGTCCTTGCTGAAGTGCAGCTCCTTGACCATAAGTAAATATGTTTTCTTTTATTTAGTATCTTTTGTGATAAATATATAATTAGGAAACTAGAGAAATAAATAAAAATATTTTACATATTCTCTTTTATACTAAATCTTTTAGTTTTTCAAATAAATTTAAAAAAGAGTATAACGTCCTCCATCTTCCCGAAAAAAGTCCTTTCCCGTTGGCTGCTCCAACTGGCTTCTGATGCTTGCCTCTCACTGGCAACCACAAATTGCCTTTTTCGCACGTTGATTGATTTTTGAACTTTTTCTTTCGGCAGGACCCAGTGTTCAAGCCCACACACACACAATCACAGCTACTAACACACACAGCCACACAGTCACACTCATCGGGCACACTCTACTTTGAGCACAAAAGTGGTAATAAAACGGCTGCACTTCGGATGCCATCGCAATTGTTCGAGTCCGAGTTCGAGTCGGCTTTGCCATGGTTGACCTCCATCGATCCTTTGACTACGGCACCGCCTATAGTTGTGGAACACATAATTATTTATTTACGAGTGTTCATTCATTGATGAACACAAACGCTGTTTATATTGCTCTTTTGCCTTTCGACCCGATGCGAAAATGTGAGGGTTCAGGCCGGGTTCACCTCGCCTCGAGTGCGGTGCTCTTTCGCCTTTTTTTTCTGGTTGCCAGGTGTAAAAATAGTCGGTGACGTTGCCAAAGCTTGGAAATGGAAGCGGAAGCATTCGGGATAGCCGCTGTATGTGGTCTATACACCTACCAAAAATGCCTTTCTGAATGGATTTCTAAGTGTTGGTTTGAACTTGGAAACTTTAAAGGTATTTGATTATGAAGATAATAAAGAAAATTAGACAAAAACCTGACATAGTAATCAACAAGTGGCTTGGTTACATTATTTGTTTTAATTTCTTTTAGTGCATTATTAATTTCCTATTTATTTTTCCCAACAAACTTCAGTACATTTACTCAAAGGATTTAATCACAGAAGCCGCTGACAGGACGAAGCACCGCGACAGGCTTAATAGCGGAACACCAACGGTCCTATATATAGAACTTGTATGCATAATGCACACCATTTTGCAATCATTAATCCGAGAGGAGAGCCTTGGAGGACCCTCGGCTAAGGCATGTTCCTGCTGCCTCAGACATATCCATTATTGAAAACGGAACGACAACAGCCTGTGGGTGTGCGTGGTACACAATGCTATTATAATTATAGCCGCATGGATTAAGGCATCCACCTCTCTCTCCAGTCCCTGAAGCCACTGAAGGCTTAACTTGGGGCCGGTTGGGATATGTGAGCAACCAGCCAGCAGCACCTGTCCGACTTGTCATAAGGGGGAAATATGAGCAAGGAAATCGGATTTCCACTTAAATTGAGACTTTATTGTACCCTTTATCAAGAAAAAGCAGGAATAGTAATTATTAGATATTTTTAGAAAAGCATTGAATTAAAATTACCACAAATACACATTCATAACTCTTTGAAATTACCAGAAAAAGTGCTAGAAGAACTTCAAGAAGCTCATCCGTGGTTCTGCCATTTCGACAAGAACTTTTGTAATAAACATAACCAAAGAATACCCTCCTTTGTTTTACGAGTACCAGGTAGAATAATAATAATTTGCAGGCAGCGCTGCAGCTGATCGTTAGTGGAAAGTGGAAAAAAGGACTCGGGCTGGCTGCTGAGAAGGAAGCGATTTACATAAGTTATTGTGGCAAACCACACACAGAAGTGTGTCAGCTCACGTGGGGATGTGTCCGAAACTTGTACAAATGGTAATGGGAAATGTCAGAAATTGTATTTCACAAACAGGCCCTCATTCTGGCTCTTAATACTCCTATATTCCCCTTTGGTAAGCCGCATAATCAACGCTAATGGACATGTTGAGGTATTTTCAGTAAGGATAAACCTGCACTTTAGTTGGGTAAACGGAGGCGATGGAGAAGTAAAGTCAAGGTGCGCAGATTTCCCCATATTTTTCTTCTTTTTGTGGCTCCTTTCCGGAAAAATTGTGTTAAACGTGCGAAAAACAAGTAATTTGCCATTACTCATCCGCAGAAAGCGTTGCCCTTGATTTTCTCCCAACTTTATACTTGTTGAGGCTGAGACGTTTTTCTTTGCTGTTGCTTTCATGTTTTTTTTTCTTTGCTTGGGTCTCTTCCGCCACTTAGATATAATGAGAAAGTCTTCGGGGCGGAAACCCTTTTTGGGAAAAGGTAAACAATAGCCCCAGTCGGCTTAATTGAACATTTTCCTCATGTTACGCCATGAAAAATGTTGTGCGCATTTTCCAAACCATTTCAAGTGGGCACAACCAGGAATTTTCATCGGGAATTTCGTGTTTGCTAATGAAGCCAAAGTGGATTTTCACGGATCCTCTCAAGTAGCCCGAACTCTGACCTTTATTAGCACCAAACGGGGGCGGCGGCGGCCGGAATCGTTATATTTGTCACAGAATGCGGACAATTTCATCTGTTAACGAGTGCCAACAAATTGCTAAGTCGTTTTGACGTACAACTCGGTACACCGGAACGTGTGGCCATTAAAATCACGAATTCCATTGCCATTCGGAGGGGCAATTAAATATTCTTGGGTTGGACTTTGGCTCAAAGGCCGGATTAGGCCATAAAATTGTTGTATTTAAGGACCCATAAATCTTGATCTCGCTATGCCTGTCGTCACCGTTCGCAAAACAAAAGCGTAATTTCCGCGAACTTATTAAATATATCCCATAAAAAAAGGGTTCCGCCAGAAAAGGTATACAGTGTCGCCAAGCCTTTAAGCCGAGGCCCAAAAGGAAATTCTTCAAGAGTGCAGTATGGAATGTGGGTTTGAATAAATAAAGAAACCAACTATGCGATGCTCTTCAAGGCTTAAAAGTAAGGAGATCAACGATATTATATTTATTGGACAATTAACAAGGATTTATCTTTATTTACACGAAACATTCATGAAACTAATCATATTAAAACAGCTTAAATTCGAAAATTAAATCCTGCTCACCTTATAAACCTCTTTATTTAAAAAATCACAACCTAATAAAATTCCAAATTGAATCCGTCATCGAGTCGAGTACGTTAACCGAATAAACTAGAATCAGCATATTGAGTTACACATATGCTTGCCTTTCCGCGGATTTGTGTACAAACGAATTTCTTACCTAAAAAAGGATCTCGGAGTGAATGTGCGGCATGCATAATAACCCTCAAGCATCGGGGAACAATCCCACAACCGCTGGAGCTTGCTAAACCGTTTATAACCGATTTCAGGTAGGGAATCCGGGCAGGACGAGCAGGACGTGCAGGCATCCGTGACACAGTAAAAACCCAAGGCACACTGGGCACCGTCATGAGCCATGGGCTATGGGCCATGGGCCATGGGCCGGGCCAAGTGGTTGGGACTACGTGGCATTATAAAGGCAACAGCCACGGCCACTTGCGCACGTCGCAGTCAGCTGAGCAGGGAGCGGGCCAGAACTGAAGGAACGAGGCGGCCGGGCTTATAAAAAATTAAAATGTTTACGCTACATTAAATGCAAAGAAGGCATTGCCGGCGAATTATGATTTTGCGAGTGCCAAACGAACGCAAACGCACTCACACGCTCAGCCACCTTATGGCACGTTGGGGAGTGAGTGCGAACAACATGGTGTATGAGCAATGCATGAACTACCCGGCATATGGGGAACTGCCTGCGAACTACACGGCGTATGAGCAACGTTGGCAATGAACCAACTAAGACAATTTGCACACTCCGTCGAAAAATGCAAATGTTTTTATTTGATGCGCACAATTGTATACTTCCAGAGCATTTCCATCACGAATGGCTGTCGACTTTCCGTCATTTTCACCCGAACCGAGACCTCAAAGCGTCCCGGTGGATGAATTGGGGGCATCATCGGCCAAGGACCCTCATTGTTGATATAGTAGACCTTCGGTTTGATGGGGCACCTAAGTAAGCTACCATTGACCATCAGCCGCTTGTAGGAGGGCCCAAATATCCTCCTTTGCAGAGGATTGCTCAGAAGAGCGCAGCCACTAATGTTTTCCGTCTTGTAAAGAATTCTCTGGTTCTTGGAAATTTTCACGGTGATATCCAAAGTAAAAGCAACGGCCAGTTTGACAACCCGAAAAGTGTGGAGCATCTCAGAGTTGGGCACCTTGTGGAAATATTCCACGTATTCCTGATCGAAGCTCGTATTCAAAGATTCTTCGATGTATTTCATGTTGCCTCTTTGGAAGACACGTGGCTGCGGGAAAATTGAAATATTTAGTAAACATAAATTAAAGGAACTTGGTAATAGATACATCCTTGGCTGCATTCACTTGGATAATGTACAAGAGCCATATACAGAAAATGTAACCGATACTGAAAGCCATGAGGAAACAACTGGCAACATTTCACATTTCTCGGTTAAAATTGCACCTAATGAGCAATTAATTTGCTTCCAAACCAAATCATTCAACTGTAAGATTAATTAATAACCCATTTAAAGCAAATGTCTCTATTTGAAACGAATAATATTTCCATAACAATGGGTCTCTCCATTTTCAAAACCTACTGGTGGATGGAAAATGACCCTCATTATCGCATATTTCGCTTTACTCAGATAGTAAAACTTCGGTTTAATTGGACACTTAAAGAAACTGTCATTGACCACCAGCTGGTTTCAGGCGACGGAAAGCCGCCATTAAGTTCCTCAAAAAAAAAAAAACTTGCTTCTAAGCACTTTAGCGTTAATACCAAGGGTAAAGGTCGCCTCAAATTTAAACACCCGAAATGTATAGAGCATCTGCGAGCAAGAAATCTTCTGAAAATAATTTAATTCAAAAAAATATATTCCAGAGAAAATACATTTCCTTTTTAGAGATTTTAAAGACACCTACACATAAAACCATATTCCGGATGAGCTATGATAAAAGAAAAGACTGGCAATGAGCCAACTGAGGAAATTTGCACAAAAATGCAAATGCTTTTATTTGGTGCGCACAACTTTATACTTCCACAGCATTTCCATGACAAACGGATGTCGGCTTTCCGCCATCTTCACCCGCATCGTGAGCTGGAAGCGACCTGCAGGATGGATAGAGGGAATCATCGACACGGTGCCCTCGTTCTTCAGATAGTAAACCTTCGGTTTAATGGGGCACTTAAAGAAGCTGCCATTGACCACCAGCTGCCTGTAGGTGGCCTCAAACCTTTTATTCATCATCGGATTATTTAGAAACTCACAGCCATTTATGTTCTCGGTCTTGAACAGAATTCTGTGCGTTTTCAGCACTTTCACGGTGATGTCGATGGTAAAAGCCGAAGCCAACTTGGTCACTCGGAAAGTGTATAGCAGCCTGGTATCAGGGACTTTTTTGAAATACTCCACAAAGTCGTGGTCGCAGCTCGTTTGCAGTGACTCCAATGTGAACTTCATGTTGCCCTTGCGAAAGACAAGGAGCTGCCGGAAATTGGAATATTTAATAAGCATTTTTCGAAGGAAATCGGAAACTGATTATATCTACCTCCTCATCTGCGTCCACGGGGTGTATGCAAAAAAGCCACAGACAAAAAAGAGATCCAACCCTCAAAGCCATGGAAGTAAAACTGGAAAAATGCTTTTATTTTCTCGACCACAAATCAACTGATGAGCGATTAATTGACCTTAATCGAACTCATTCAGGTGGAAGATTACTAGTCAGCGCAAAACGTGAATAAAATGAACTGTCTGTCTTGCATTTTTTTTAACAAACATAATGGCACTAATTAAATGGGAATTTTACACGAATTGAGCAAATGTGCCACACCAAAATTCTAGGGAAATCTGTTCCCTTAAAATTCTGAATTAATACCTTCAGGCAACTCAAGTTTATTGGCCTCCTCTTTTCATCTTACAACTTTTATTCTCTGTCAAATGAACTGATTTATCATATTTTTCTTAAACACATTTACTTAATTTTGACTACATTATAAATCCACAGCATCTCCATCACAAACGGACCAGGACTCTCGTGCATCTTGACCCGCATGGTGACCTGGTACTTTCCAGGTGGATGAAAACTGGGCAACATGTCCACGGATCCCTCGTTCTTTATGTAATACACGCTGGGCTTGATCGGGCAACTAAAGAAACTATTATTCACGATCAGCCTCTTGTACACAGACCCAAAAACGCGATTCATGAGGGGATTAGTGAGGAAGTAACAGCCATCCACGTTGTCCACTCTGTACATAACCCGTTTGGTTTTCAAAACCCTTACGGCCATGTCGAGGGTGAAACTGCTGGCCAGTTTGACAACTCGAAATGTATAAAGATTCTCAGATTTGGGAACTTTTCGAAAATACTCCACATAATTGTGGTCGCAACTGGTATTCAGAGATTCCATGATGAAATTGGATCCTCCCCGCTTGAAAACTGGCGGTCTCTGTAAAAGATTAAGGGTGTTGCTGAAGGATTGTGGAGTTCTTTTCTTAAATAATTTGTTTAACTACCTCCTTATTGGCAGCTGAAACGAAGCCACCAATCCAGACTAGAGCCCACATGCATCCACCAAAAGTAGGGAACATTTTTGGACTAAGCAAGAAAGATATTATTTCCTACCGTTTTGTTTTAAAACATATTGATGAGCTATTAATTGTTCACTCAAGACACCAATTAGTGGGTCACACGGGCAGAAAATCTTTATTATCAGTCAGCGATTATTTCAGTGGTAGTTTTCCAAAGAAAAGTTTGTTTGTCAAACCGTCTCTTAATTATACCATTTACCACCAAAGTGCTTTATTTTGATTAGTTTCAGATAAGGTAAACATTATGATCGTATAACGCGATATCGCCAGATGAGCTCCACGCTAAAGGGTCCTTTCTGTTCCGGCTTCACTCTGACAGTTAAGCGAAACGTCCCAGAGGGATGAAATACAGGAACAAGATGAGAGCCGATCCTGTTTCTCAGATAGTAAATACCTGGTCGAATTGGACACTTGAAAGCCGTGGAATTACCCACAAATTCTTCGTAGAAAGATGAGTAAAGCTTGGAGATTAGGCGATTACTTAAAAAACCGCAGATGGAAAAGTTTCCAACATTATAAACTGCTCGCTTTGTTTCCTCGTTATCCACACGACTGTCCATAAACAGGGATTTCATCCATTTTGTGGAATTTACCAAAATTATCTGGGGTTCGCCGGGAGCCAATCCAAAATATCCCAAGCATTCCCTATCGTAATTCAGTTCCGTGCTCAATAATATGGCCTTCATATTGCGGCCACTATCCTGGGAAAGTAATACTCTACATTTATAAAATATATAATACATGTATTAACATACCTTCTCCTTTGCCTTGACTCCCATTGTCATCAAGCAGAAGCTCACAAAAAATATTGAAGCAATGCGTCGGGCAATCATTGAACTATAACTAAATTAACGAATTGTCAGTTGAATAAATCTGGCAACCAACTACAGTTATTCCCGCCGCTGGACACAATTAAATGATTAAAAACTCATAAAAATTATTGTCGCCATTTGATTAAAGCGCTGAAAGTGCAACGTTGCTCTATTTCGGTTTCGGTTTTAGTGGTCAAAGCAAACAAAAGCTGAATCAAATTATTCGCGCCCCTCCTTTGCTCTAACTCCGTTTTTTTTTTTTTTAATTTTTTCTGCCACTGAATTGGCACTCAAACCGAATTGAAAGAGCTGCGGATATTGATTGGTTTCAGGAGTCTCTCCAGAGTTTTTTTCGCCTGATATAGTGAGCAGATGGAGGTTAGAACAATGACATGGCCGAAGCATTGTGACAGATTCCACGGTTAGATTATTCATAAACACTCCTGACTTCTGGATAGATTGAAGTTTTTCCAGGGAATAAAAGTTGAACAGTTTTGTATTTTTAAATTTAATTGAATTGAGAATAAATAAAATATTAAGTAAATATGTCTTTTTTTTTTATTTAATAGAAAAGGCTTTCAAATAAAGCAGCTGTCATAGAAAAAATATTATTTAAGAAGCGACAAAGATACGGAAAATGTTTTTCATATACCTTATTTTAAATTGTAAGGATTATTTTAAAGACTTCTAAGTATACCTTGCCCTAGTTATTTAATTTGTAACTGAATAAACTTTCTTACGCAGCACTTTTTAAATATTTTACAGACTTCGGTGACAGTCGCTTGGCCCTTGCCTAGGACTTCGATTAGCTAACGAGCTTTAAACCTTCGATTGAATAATTGAGGAGGACAGGATCCCAGCCGTAACCCCCCAACTGGTTAAAAAATCGATTCATCGATCGCTAGGTCAGTCATGTAAGGCAAGTGGGAAATCGTTTTGCCAATTGCAGTTGGCGAGTGTAATTAACATCTATTCTGGGACCCGTGGGCGAGTGCTGACGGTGATGTTGACACGGGTGACACGGGGCGTATGCGCAGTGCGCGGTGAGCAGGTGGCAAATGGTCGAATTCACTTACCTTTCGCCATCATCGTTGAATGAGAAATCGCCGAGGAGTAGATCTCGGAAGCGATAGCGTGGCTGTATAATGCGCGACATGTTGCTGTTGCTGCTGGTGTTGGTGTTGGTGTTGCTGTTGTTAATGTTGCTGCCGTTAATATTGCTACTGTTGCTGGTGCCTGCGATGTTGATGTTGCTGCTGCTGCTGCTGATGTTTGTGGTCGTTATGGTCGGCACTCTCAGCTCCGTGATGGTTCTTGCCACTCCCTCGCCAGCCCCGCCACTTATTTGAATATCACTAAAGTCCGTCACATTAATTAAGCACTCATCGGCAGCTGCGTAGCCCCGCCGTCCCAGCTGCTGCTGCTGCTCCTGGAGATGCCTTCGTCCGCCTGCGACGAACTCATCCTCGCGCGGCGCACTGGTGCCCGTCAGCAGGTAGCCGCCAGTGGCCCGATTGGGCCGCGGCGAACGGAGGCGCGTCCACAGATTGGCGAGTCTCCTCCCAGCCGAACGATGCCCTTTCCTTTTACTCCCCAGTGGTCCGGTCGATGGTCACCTCTTCAGCCCGCCTCGAGGACCCTCCGCCGAGCCCAGCGCTGACGGTTCCTTAATTAAACCGATGGCACCGATGGTGAATTTATTAGCATTACAACGGTCTCGCGGCAGGTGCGTGCTCGTTTATCGATCTCCGTTCGGACATGGCGCTCTGAAAATATGCAACACAAAAAGGAAATACTGGAAATCAATAAAGGCGGACTCAGCATAAAGGAACAATTTATATATGGATGTACTTCAATCTTCAGCAAAAAATAAATTAAATTTCTACCTCGCCTGTCCTTATCACCTGCTCTTTCTGCAAAGCTTTTCCTCAACAAACAAATAAGGGTCCTTCAATAAGCATACAGCTTGGTAATTATTTCTTAATTAGTATTTACAATAATTATCAAGCCTTTCTCAACTTATATACATAAAAAGAAACTCTTCCTCGTTTCCAGTTAAAAATAGCTAACCATTTCGAACTTCAATTCAACCGCATTGCTTTGCCTTTTAAAAAAAACCTGTCCTGCTTGACCCATAAATCCTGGCTGTCGGCAATCCAATTCACGTCAAAGAGCAACAAATTCAATTCAAACAACACACGCAAACAAGTGCCAAGGACGACCAAACAAACAAACAAAGAAACAAACAGACAGTTAGACACATGAGTGAGGAAGGTACAAAGCCCTATATAAAGTAAAGAGAGCGGGGCGGATGCTTCAGTTTCGTCCCGTGTGCGGGCTTATTATTTACAGGCAGCCAAATCAAATCATCTCTTAGACAGACAAAGCACACAGAGCGCAGATTGCTGGCACTTGAAGGCTCTCCAAGTGCCCCACTTGTTGTTGTCTGTTTGTGAAAAATTTACGCAATTATTGCCGCCAGGCTAAAATGACGGCACAAGAGCGAGGACAATCCCGGCCAGGTGTGCCGGCGCTTTCCTCGGCAACGCTAAATAAATTTGCCGCGCGTTTGTTTCGCGCATTAATTAGATTTGCTCCGCCGTGCATCTCAGTGCCTGTCTCAGCATTGGCATATTTATGCGACTGCGGAATATTTCACTTTAAAGTGTTTTTTAATTAGTTACAGCAAATTAGCGCTGGCGAAATGAACAAATTTGTATACAGCATCTGTCTCCAACACTGGACTCCTCCGCCATTAGCTTGTGCCCGGGAAAATTAGTTCTCCAATTAGATTTATAGTTTTCTGTCGGCATTAAAGTTTTAGCCTGCACAAGCGTAAGGCACTCGTAAATAAAGGACTAACAGGACATATCTGGGGAGGTTCATGGCAGCCTTTTTAGTTAAGAAGGAGAGAATAAAGATTAAATTCAACGGATACATTTTACCAAATTAATTATTCAAAAGGGCATCTGCATAATTTATAATTCGGTTCACAATTTAAAGAGGGTTAAAATAACACACCAATGGATAATAATGAATTGATTAAATATTGTTTTGTATTTATTTTATGTCTTTAGTCATAATTTAAATCCATAAATTATCTGAATATTAAAATTAATAAGTATGCAAATTCGTGCGAAATACCACAAATAATTGGATTATTCCCAAGTGCGTGCTTTATGTTTTAATAAGAAATGTAAATTGTCTCAGAAGCTAGTATAGATTTGTAAAATAAAATAATTTCGTTTCCCTAATTAATCTCATACAGAAACTAGCTTCTGTTACTTTTAATTCAATTTCCACAGCAACTAATCTGGTCGAATATTGATTTGCTGAGCTTGGGCTCGTTAGTTTCGCAATTTATTTGGTGGTTTCTGCCCGATTTCCTGCCCCGTGCAAAACCCATTTAATTTCTAATCATTATTTATGGGAATGCCGCCACATTAAATGAGGTTGCCCATTGTTATTTGTGCTTGGGTAAGATATACAAATGAATGCCCCAGACCCCCCGAAAATCGACAGGAGCATAATGTCTTAATTATGTTTTTGCCGGCGCACAAAACGATTTGCTAGCCCACGCATAGATGATATTTTTCGGTTTTTGTGATTTATAGACTGCTCTTAGGAGCCTAGGAAAGTGAGAGAGGAAGCTCTGAGCGGCGGACAGATAACAAATTATTGTTTTCCATGCACAGGATGGAGGGACGACGCTTTCCATTATTTCCCAAAAAGAAAAGCCCCACTTTGCGTGCGAGAAGGGTTTGGGCTTGGAGGGGATCTGCTGGGCCCATATTTTCTATACCCATATCTCTCAGTGTGCGTGTATGTGCGAGTGTGTGTGGGTGTGTTTTTGCTTGTGTGGGTGTATTCATCAACAATAATTGCCCAGACCTGTGCTCCTAAGCCTTTCGCTCTCGCGTGTCTCGTTCAGTTGGCCCCAAACCTTTGTTTCATACACTTGGAAAATAATTTAAGCATAAATAAATAATTTAATTAAAATAGAGGCTGTTATTAATCTCTGTTAACAGGGAATCCTTTGAAGCTGATGTGATTAGGAAGGTGAAAATGAATTAAGTATTTTAGTTTACAATTATTTTTAAACAGAAAATTGAATGCATACTTTAGGGCTCCTTTTCTGTGGATTTTAAATATAAATTTAATTTAAAAATAAAAAGTAAAGTTAAAAATAGTAAGCTGAAGATCAAAGACAAAGCAAACTCGGAATTCACACAGTTAGAAAAAAGCAAAGCATACTTTTAGGCTGTTCACTACTTGGCAACTAAGAACCCCATTTAAATACTTATAATATCCGACTGATCGAGCCAAACTTTGGTCTGTGGCTAGCTTAGATAATTCGTCAAATAAATCAATATTAATTTCTTTAGGTGCACTTTCCACTTTCTCATCATCAACACTGTTTGCAGGCGGGGGGGAAAGGCCTTTCTTGCCGTCTTTGTTTTTCTTAGTCTTTATTATTCTTTGGCCTACACAATGTCCCGCAAGAAGTCGTCGCCAGTTTGTCTTTGTTGTTTCTGTTGTTTTTTCTTTTTGTTTTTGCTGTTGTTGTTGTTATCTTGTTGACGTTGTTGTTGTTGGTGCACAAGTATTAACTAAAGGACCCCGAAGCTGCTAAACAAGCCGCATCCGCGGTAGGGTCCCCCTGCTTCCTCGTCCGCTACCACTTGTTATTATTATTTTCGTTGCTTTATTTTTTTTGTGACACTCGGAATATTTTATAACAAAAACTTGACCCGCTTTGCCGCGAAGGAAATCCGCATTTCCTGCTCCCTCGGCACACCTGCTCATCATCAGTCGACTGCTGACTTATTGTTTTTTACTTTTGTTTTTACCATTGTCCCGCCCGTCACTTGCACACACAGACGCACACACATACTCTCTCCTCCTTGGCAGTGCCGTAATCCCGGTTTTTATCCCGGGTCCCCATTGCTTTTCTTTTCTCAGCTGCACGGCGTCGCTTAATTAAAATTAACATTTCATGAAGAGCTGGTTGGGCGAAAAAAAAAAAGAAGAAAAACGAAGCAAAGCTGAGCAGGGTGCAAATGGCGCTTTGCAAAACGTAAAATAAAATATATAAAAGTTTGCTTAATCGTTTTATAAATATTTAAGGCTTATGGCAGTCTGATCTGTCTCGCCGTCTCGCTCGCTCATCCGATTCTAAGGGCTTTTTTCGGCTCCCCTCGCTGACTTTCCCTTCACAGTTACAATTTCCCTGCGACTTTGTCGATGTTGTTGTTTTGTGTCAATTTTTGTCGCCCTTAAAATGATCTCGGGATAAGCTGTTAATTATATTTGAATGGATTCCTCATTAAACATTCAGACGAAGCGTTTATGCAGTTCAACTTCTTTAAAAGGGAACTCTACAGAATAACTTGGTATTTAATATGAAAATCCACATTAACTCGGAGTGCTTATTGTATGGATTCTTCATTAAACATTCAGTGGAAACGTTTATACAGATAAATTATTTAACTTTATTTTAAATTTGTATTTAATTCGAAAATCCACGTTAAGTCTGAATGCCCATTGTCGAAACTTTACTTTAATCATCCCGCTTAAATGTTTAAAGCATTAAAGGCTTATGAGACAAGCTTAGCATTACTTAATACCTTGTTAAACAATTAATTTCCCTGTTCAATATAAAATTGGCCCTAAATAATTCATTATATTATTGTCCGTCAAAGGCAAAGGTTATGTAATTACCAAAGGCTTTGTGGTAATTAACCTTTTTTCCTTTATGATGATTCCCCTTTGTTTTATTTGGGTTTTATTACAGGCTGCATTAATTATAACGAGCCTGCTTAAGTATTAAGCAAACATTACTTAAAACACTGGCAAACATGACAGCATAGTTGGAGGATATGAAACACATACTCGTATCACATAAATTCCAGTTCGTTTGTTTTTATTTTTTGGTGACACCCGTAATTGAATGCATTATTCAATGGCCGCCGAGGGACCATTTTTTTGCGTACCTTTTTTATGACGCTTTAACACTTTGATGGCCGGCGGAAATGGCCAGGGGGCTTAAAGCTGCTTCTACTGCTGGCAATGTAAATGTCTTGGCATATTTTATGAGGACAGTTGTTGGTTCGCAATCGCAACTTTTCCCGGCGAAAAAGAAGCCCTCGCAGAAACTTTATCGTGGCGCCCGTTACTGCATTTACCGCTTCAGCTGGACACTGGCAGAAACTTTTTTAAGTTAACAACACGATAAGATCACTTGGACCGGGAGCACTATTTGGCCTGGGAATACGGATACGCCGTGCCGGGGATGATTTGTTCCCTGTTCCCGACTTCACATGTTTGGTTTGGATTGGCGCAAACACACAACACACTCGCGAAGGAGCAAACAAACAAGTGGCAAAAGTTTTTTCGCTTTGCGGGCAAAGTTTTCTTTCACCTCCAAGGCAGGTGTGTGTGCACTTTGTCAGAATGCGAGATGAGAACACGAAACCAGAGTTCCAAAAACCCAAAAAACACAAAACACCGAGCTGATAAGGCGCCTTTTACAGTTATTTTTTGACCGCTCGACAACCGCACGCGCGCATCGCTAAATTTGAACTGAAGCGGAGCGCCAAAACCGAAAGGAAAATAAGGCAGAAGCGAAAGCGAAGGCAGGAGCAAGGTGGAGGAGGAAAAGTAACAGGGGCCAAGGGGGGAGCAACACATGCGGCGTGGGCGAAGGCGGCTCTTATCAAAATCAGCTGGGCGCAAAGCTGACTTTAAGCATTAGCTTTCGCGCCGAAAGCTTTCGGCACAGTCAGCGATGAGGAAAAAGGAATAGTATTTGGGTCAGTTTTTGGTTGTTAAGGGAACAAACAATAATCTTGAGTTTCCTTAATAAGAAAAAATAAAATAATAAATTCGAATAAATTTCTTAGTCAGATTTCCTAACCACTAAAAATAATCTTACTGCATCCGCCAGATGGCGTATGTATGTTGCCAGAGCTCGATAACTGCACTATTCGATGACATTTCATGTCAAGCTATTTATCGCTGATCAAACCCGGTTCGCTCTTGATTTTTTTAAATATTTTTGCTCTTTTTGCCTCCCACTCTCATTTCCTCTTGCTCTCTCTCTGTCAGTTCCTCTTTCCATCTGCTCCTCTCCCACTCACAACTTTCATGCGCGTGATCCCTCACCACCGCACCCAAACAATCTTTTGTCCCTCTTGTCTACAAATTCCATTTTGTTATTGACAAACAACCTAGAAACCGATGGAAAATAACCAGAAATTGTGTATAATAAACTTGGGTCGCACTTTGCAGTGCGTTGTAAATTGATCATCAACTGTACTCCTAGCACATGTAAACAGTTCAGGGGAACTGTACATATTAGGTGTGTCTGGAAGTCTCCTCCAAACAACCTTCACAAACTTAGCACATTGCACATTACAGCTGTTTATCCATTTTTTTTTATATGATATTCCATTGTATTTCCAAGACGGTTTTGGCTTCCTTTTCTGCAGACTGTCTTATAGCTTCTGATTGAATGATCTGCCCAACCGACGAAACCCACTGCTTCCATCCATGTAGCCTCCTGAGAGCCAATCTTCCGTAGTGTGCGAATTCCTGAGCGAAGCACCCTCACAAACTCACTATTTTAGTCTCTCTGCTCTCCAATCGGAGGCTCGTTTCGTGTACGTGTACGGGAGAGGCGGCCGATCTATGGCAGTGTGCGTGCATAGTGGGCACTCACCAACACCATCGCTCTGTGCGCCGCTCTCTCGTGCTCGCACTTTCTCAGTCGGTGTAAATGTTGCCTTGCCTGTGTGGGTGATTCAACCAAAATTACCAATACCAGTTTGGAGTTAAGTGCTCTCTGGCTCTCTGTTTATGTCTGCTTCGGGTTTAGCCGAGGCTGATACATCAGCCGGGAAGTGATCAGCTGTTGGAGCACCTGTTCGGTGGATAACTCAAAAAGGAACTGTCTAATTTTAAGGGATTTTAAGAGGAAAACAATGAGCAGAACTGTACTTTATTTAGAAAAACCTTATAGTAGAATTTCATCACAAAGTCCAACGCGTGTTCAGACTAGTTACCATATATAAAAATACAAAAATGACCTCAATAACATGAAGGCCTATACATGTATTTTTACATATTTAAGTGTGTAAATATGTTTGCGCGATAAGGCACTGTTCGTTCTCTGTCCCTCTCATTCGCACTGATCGTGCTAGAAGGGTATAAAAGCCAGAGAGATCACTCATTAGTGAGTCAGTGAGCAACAACTGAGCGAGCTAACAACAGCTAACAGAAAAGCGAGAACGAGTTTTAGCCAAGCAATTTAAACAAACCTACCTGCGTTCAACATGAGTTCCAAATCCCTTTTCGAAAGCGAAGAAGACTTCGCCCAGGAGCACAAATTTGCGAGGAAGGCCAAGGAGTCCCCCTTCATGCTGGTGGGCATTGCCGGGTTCCTGGCAGCCGGTTTGGTGGGAGCGTACAAGTACCGGAACCGCGGAACGATGAGCACCAGCGTCTTCCTGATGCAGCTGCGAGTGGCTGCCCAGGGAACTGTCGTCGGATGCCTGACCGCCGGTCTGGCCTACACCATGGCCAAGGAGTACTTGTTCGAGAAGGCACCCACGGAAGAAGCCAAGCCAGTCCAGGACTAGGAAAGCACAAAGTCAAAGTGGTCTCTAAGGAACAATTTCGGCAACTTCGGAGCCACTCTGAGTCTTTCATTATTGTAAATCTCGCATTTTCATCATCTTTCTGCCTCAAATTAGTATTAATATACAATAAAAAAATATTTTTACCAATTCAAACATATTTCTATGACTTTTCAATTTCCTGTTCGGTTCGAAAATATTTTTCGCACAAAATAATGTTTAAATCTTGAACCTTTTGGTTATTCAACTGTTAATGATTTTCCTGTAGCTGCAGTAAATAATATGGTTATTATATTAATTCACAAATTTCCGTTTTTAATAGACTAAATTTTCACGATTTTCAGTAACGTTACATGCACTTTGCTATTTCCTTAATTGTCATATTATTGCCAAAGCGAGACACATAACACTAATTTATAAAAGCAGTCCATTAAAAAATTATACAAATTAATATAAAACAGTCATTTTACCTTAATTTGCTTTTGATTAAATTTCTAATCGTTAATAGTATTAACTAAGTGTTGAAATGTTATTCTTTGAATTGCTTCCATCTATGTATACTACTACAGTACACTTTTATATACCACGTTGACAGTATGTGGTATTTTTTTTAAATAGTGGACACTCTACCAACCTATGTATATAATAAAAGGCCCTTTTTATTTATAAAAATTTATAAAATTCATTAAAACCCTTTACATTTTATATTGACCTATTAATGGAAAAAGCAAAAGAAGCGAAGACAACCATATATCTCCCTGACTAAAATCTTTAATCAAGATTCTTGTAGGATACAGCTAAGTGAATATATTGATGCAGTTGCTTTGGTAATAAACTTTATTATAAAATGTATATTCTATGGTAATACATTTTTATATGGCACAAAGGTGAAGTGGGGTATTTGAAAATACAAATTGAAAACTGAAGATAGCTTGGAATGACTAATAGTTCTCAGTGGTGCGGACGTAGTTGACGCCGGAGGGCATGGAGACCTTGTCGAAGCCCTTGGGGAATAGTTTGGTGGCCTCCTCATCGGTGACGCTTGGCAGGATCATGACCTTGGTTCCAGGCTATAAAGAATTCGCAATCAGTACGGAATCAATCATCTCTGGTCAATGGATACTCACAGTCCAGTTGGCGGGAGTGGCCACCACCTTGAGGCGATCGGTCAGCTGCAGCGAGTCGATGGTCCTCAGGATCTCACTGTTGGGTTTCAGGAGTAAGTCAGCAAGGAGAACAGACATATATCCAAAGAGAGACACTCACTCGACGTTGCGGCCCGTGGACATGGGGTAGAACATGGAGAGGCGCACCTTGTGGTCGGGGCTGATGATGAACAGCGCCCGGATGGTCTTGCCCACCTCGGGGTCGCGCTTCTGCTCCTCGTCGAGCATGCCCAGGCTGACGGCCAGGTCCCTGGTGGGGTCGGCGATGATCGGGTAGGGGAACTCGCCGGGAATGTCCAGGCAGTAGCTCTTGATGTCGTTCACCCAGTCGACGTGCGAGTTGAGGGCGTCCACGGAGTGCGCCAGGCACTTGGTGTTCCGCTTGGCGAACTCCGGCTGGTGGACCGCGATCCGGCCCAGCTCGGTGGTGCACACGGGCGTGAAGTCGGCGGGGTGCGAGAAGAGCACCACCCACCTGCGGATCGGAAGGAA
>VNKF01012676.1:0-13854 GCA_008044355.1 Drosophila lacteicornis
TCTGAATTGTTCCAAATGCGTACTCCCCCCAATATGAACGGACATTTGGGTAGCGAAAAACTGACATAAAAAATAAAATGCCAATAAATTTTCGAATTTCTAAATTGGTTGTAGAAAACGAAGTATTGACATCCTTTTGGGCAGCATACAAATTTGTTTGCTGCGTAATATGCTCAATTATAGTATCACTCAAAAAGAATTGAAAACACTTGAATGGCGTATCCAGATTTTTAAGTGCTCCGAGGTCAGGCTCATTAAAGGATATTGCAGATTTATCCATGACTAGGTTCGTTTGGCGCCACAACATCTTTTTGAAAAGCGGTGATTTTGGGTCTATAGCCCAAACAGATCCTACACATTCAGCTATTGTGCTTGCTTTAACATGAGCAATATTTTGTTCAGCAGGCGCTTTGCGTTTGCGTTTCTGTGCTTGAGGTGAATTGGATGCAATCGAACTTGAGGGTGACAACAATTTTGCAAAAGGAGTAGGACTTCCGCTTGAAGTTACACAAATCTCTCTAGCCAACATAGAATCCGACATATGTATAACTTTCTCAATCGCTTCTTCATCTTCCTCATTGACAGGACGCGCTGCCTCGCAAACATCATCAGTCAAATCTTCCTCCAATTCTTCTTCTCCGTCCGTATCAATGTCAATATCAATTGAATTTAAAAATTTTTCAATCTCCACGTCGGAAAGAGCTGATAGCTTATTCACTTGTCGTCGCTCCATGTCTACTGAAGCAATTATTTGTACTTAAATATGTCATAGGTTGTTCCACTTTCAAACTTACCTTATAATTTTTTTTTCCCGAATTGTCCCAAGACCGCCTCTAGACGGGATACCTTATAAAAGCTATAGAAAGCTATCGAAATCTTATTTTTAGTGTGGGTTTCGTTTTTTGAGTCCTTGAGACTATCAGCAACACGGTACAATTTTTTTTTCCAGCAACAAACTTTTTATAATATTTAAAAAAAATATTTATATTTTGCACTTAATTTGCAAATAATTATTTCGTCCGAGTTGCACAAATTTTCTGCTTCAAATGACTACAGCAGCTTGCGCAAGCTCTAGTATGTATTCCAAACGCAACGAACTTAATTTTTGGACTTCCCCGAATTAGAAAAAACGCAAAACCGAGTCAAAAGGAATGAAAAGACTAAAATAACAGTGTTTTTAACCTTACCCGTCTGGAGGCGGTCTTGGGCACTAGAGGGTTAAGCTATAAATTCTGTTTTGTACCCCCTTCCAGGACTACGGCTACACCCGCCTGAAGGCCCACAACGGCACCCATCTGCACTTCGAGCAGGTCTCCGACGACCAGGACGGCGCCATTGTCGACTCCTTCTGGGTGATCAAGGACAAGCACGGCTCCTACCCTCCCCCTCAGTGAGATGATACTCCTCCGCCGCTCTCCCTGGAACAGACTCTACTTAACTACGAGACTTGTTGCTACTTTTTTTCGTTTGTAGCTTCTTTTTAATAAAAATTAAGTTAGAAAAAATATCGAAGAGAAAAAAAAATAAATTCCACTAGCTTAAATGTTGAACGTTGGGCCTAGGTTTGGGTTTGGCTGCTCGGATCCGGCCTAGTAGACGGTGCCGGAGATCCCAGAGCCGTAGTTGTAACCGCTGCCGATGGGAGGAACGCCGCCAAGGGCGCCCAGGCCACCACCCACCACGCTGTTGCCGTAGTTGCTCGTGTAGTAGCTGGAGGGGTATCCCCCGGCTCCGAAGCGGGTGTTGTAGTAGGGATACCCAGTGCCGCCGGCGCCCACGCCCAGCCGGCTGTTGTAGTAGCTCAGCGCGTAGGGATTGGAGTTGTAGCCGCCACCGAGAGCGGAGCCATAGCCTCCACCGAGAGCGGATCCATAGCCTCCTCCCAGGGCGGAACCATAGCCTCCCAAAGCGGAGCCGTAGCCTCCCAGAGCGGAGCCATAGCCGCCATATCCTGCCACCCCGGCGCCATCTGTAAAGGAAAGGGGAACATATGTTTAGTTGTCAGTCAGTAGGGTTACCTCCCCCCCAATCCCAGCCAGCGCTCTCTCTCACCCTCCTCACCTAGTCCAGCCAGAGATCGAGAGCCGTACGGGTTGTAGTAGCTGTCCACGCCCACGCCACTGCCATAGGCTCCTCCATAGCCAGCTCCCAAAGCAGAGCCGTAGCCGCCATAGCCTCCGGCTCCATAGCCAGCGCCTCCGTATCCTCCATAGCCTCCTGCTCCTGCATAGCCACCGTATCCACCAACATAGCGCTTCTCCTGCTTCTTCTCCTGCAGCGGTGCATAGCTGCTGGCGGCGCCCACCTGATCCTCCACGGCCACTGGTACCGAGGCCACCTGATCCAGGTCAGTCTCGGGCGCGGCGTCCTCGGCCAGGACACTCAGCACTAAGCTGGTTGCTAACAGGATGAACTGCACAATAAAAAATACTTGATTTAACACTGTTTTTACAAAAAAATTAATTTATAAAATAGTTATTTAAGCACTTTTGAGTTTTTTATATTTTTTTAAAACTTGTTCTCTATTCATTTTCCAGTTTCTCAGTTTTTATTATTTAATTTTTCACAGAATCCTTGAGAGTCCTTACAAAGCACTTCATGTTGTGGTCGCCTGTTTGTGGTCTCAACTGTTCGCTGCTGGCTTACTCCTCCTCTGTGACTATGATGCGCACGCGCGGCTCGACACTTGTCTAATGATTCCACTGCCGGACCGCCGCTCGCTTTTATACCCAACAATCCCATCGAGAGACCAGAGAGAGGGAGAGAGTGAGAGAGCTGGGCAGTTGGAGCCCATCAGGCATTAGAGGCACCATCTCGATCACTTGGTACCCCCACCATCCATGGATGACGCATGCCACGAGCCAAGAACACTTAGGGAGCTGGGCTTAATCATCCGGTGCGGGGGATACTGGACAATGGGGTAGGAACAAAAGCCTCTTACTTGCATAGGTTAAGTTTATGTTATTATTATTATTGAAAGTATTATTAATTTTAATTAATACTGTTTTCACAGAAAATATAGGGCATGGTTAGGAGGTTGAGTTGTAGGATCTTTCCTCATCAAGAAAAAACCAGAATTAACAACCAAGACCATTTAATACCCAGTAGCAAAAGCTATGTAGATTTAATTAATAAACAGATGAACATGACTTAAGCTCATTTATATAATTAATATAATAATAATAATTATACTATATTATATTACAATTTGTATAGTCTATTTTATTAAGTATTTGTATTAATAAGCCAGAAATAAATATTTATTATTATTTAAGACTGCATTCCGAGAAAATACCAGGGGTTGGATGGATAAAGGTTGAGTTAAAACACCAGAAAAAACAGAATTAACAACCAAGACCATAAAATATCCGATTACCAAAGCATTGTGGATTAAATATAAAGACAGATGGTCATGGGGCTTAAGCTCATTAATAAAATAATAATAATTATAATACTATAATATATAAACTAATTCTTATATAATAAAAAAAATATTAATATTAAAACTATATTTTTTTTAAATTTTGTATACTCTAAGTGATCGTAGGAAAACTTAAATTTAACAGGGCGGAATTCACAAAAAAATGTGGCTAAGAATACACCAAGTCTCTGAGATCGAACTCTTGGGGAAAAATCCTTCAAAAATAATGTTTATTAAATTTTACGAGTTTAAGTACTTACAGGGATAAACAACCTGTTCTTTATTAAAAAAAGGAAAATATATTAATAGCTTTATATTTATTTAAAATACCTGTGCTAGAATAACTATTATAGTCCACATATAAAGTATTAATAATTGTTTAAACTCCACTGGACTTTTCTTAGAAACAAAATAAGGTCTTAATATTTATAAAAACATTTGAGTTTAATTAGCTACAGGGATTATAATTATTACAAATAAAAATAAGCTCTTAATAGTCATAACAACTTCTAAAACTCATAAATAAAAATCACTGTTTCTCCATACATATTGATCCACATACGAGTGCAGATCATAAGTGAGGGCGGAGGTGTGGCCGCTGGTCACACACATCATTATCAATAATTCCCACGATCTGGGGATCAATTATAGACCGCAGCAAGGCAGCAAGGCAGCACCGCAGCAGTTGAAACAATAACAATGATGACAAATGCTAATTGAATCATTAACCTGACCCTGAAAAGCAGCTAATTGGCCAACATAAAACTTAGCCAAATAGCCAACTGCAACTGTCAAAACATATAGCTTAGTTCACCGATTTACTTAGATAACTATTGGGGCTAAGTAGCCGTACGTGCGTGAGTCACTCACAACTGGGTTTTCACTTTCCTAGCCTTATTTCTGGCCAAGTACAGCTCCAAAGAGAAATCCAAGCGGATCTACATTATTTTGTTTGATTTTCGGCCAGACAATGGCGGCAACTGTCCAGGTTTGGGGGTTATAGCTTGCTCCAAGGGGTGCTGGTGGTGGTGCTGTCGCCACTTAGAGAGTGGAGTGGTTTCTGCAATCCAGTCACTCAGCCACTCACCCACTCACGGGTGACATTATTTCGGAAATCATAACGGTTTGGAGAAGCAAAACTTATGAAAAAATAAAACTAACATACACTTGCCAAAAGGTTCTAGGTTCAAGCACTCTTTATTGTTTCTTATTTATTATTATTAAGAGAGCTAAAAAAATTTTTAAAATAAAGAGAGCTGAAAAACTGCTTAAATTAATATATATAAATACACTTTATCTACCTTTAAACAAATCATAAACCATTTAAAAGCAAACTATTACGATACTTCTGTTATTAAAATATATATTTGCATTACACATCTTTCTATATTCCCAATAAAATCATTTTTACATACTTACAAAAATAAAACTAACATACACATGCCAAAAGGTTCTAGGTTGTGGGACTCTTTAATAATTCTTTTTTATTATTATTCATAGAGCTATAAAAAATGTGTAAAATAAAGAGAGCTAAAGAACTGCTTAAATTATTATATAAATTAACTTTTTCTTCCTTTAAACAAATCATAAACCATTTAAAAACTAACTATTACGATACTTCTGTTATTAAAATATATATTTGCATTACACATCTTGCTATATTCCCAATAAAATCTTTTTTTTTTATAAATTTAATTAAATAAATGCCTTAAATTATTAAATTAAAGAACTTACAACTTCTACCTTAAATTTTGAACTCTAGAAACTTATTCTAAACTCGAAACTAGTTGCAGTTGCAAATATATTATTCGAAGTACCTGTGGCCATAGTCATTCGTAGACAGATGTCAACATATAGCCATCGATCTGGTGGTGGTCCCCCCCATATGAGTCTATATGAGTGGAGCCACATTGTTCCCCTCGGGCAGGGCATGTGAAAAGTGTTAACTGACTGGGATCCACGCTGAGGCAACTCGGCAACGGTAGCGATGACATGACTTGGCCATGGCTGTACTTCAACGGTGGCCTGGGAGTTTTTTCTTCTTCGAACCACTGAGACAATGATTCTTTAATGCCGAGGCCTAAAAGCCTATTACACGGGCAGCCAGTGAATCTCTGGCTAAGTGGTAGCCTCCAAAAGTCAGAGAAGAAGCAGCAAACGGGGCGTATACGTAATATAACTAAATATTTCAAATAAATCAAAGTAAAGCTTATACTCCAATGAAGCCTTAACTAATGTAATTATTAATTAAGGAAAGATACTTATAATTATTTATTTATTTTTCCCTGTGTTCTTTCGAAGGGAAGACTCTGACTGGCGGAGACTCAGCTTCGGGGCGTTGCCTTTATTCGTTGTTCTAATTTGCAAAAACCAAATCACGCTCCGGCAGCAAACAGCAACGATCTTGCATCATTCCATGTCAGTCGCACGCCCACCAATTATATTTACAAACAGATTTAATTATAATTGAACAACGGGGCGGTCTGAGGCTCTAGCTGGCTAACTTTGGCTGGAAACTAAACTGAACTAAATGAAACGAAAAACCGCAAGCCAGGTACACAGCGCGAGCAAATGAAGCAGCAAATGATGATTACCGCGATGGGAGCTGGAGCTGGGAGGAGGACAGTGTGTACTCCACTCCACAGTTAGCCACAGTCCCAGGGAGACAATGAACGCGACAACGAAACGAAACCATGGCCTTTTCCGTTGAACTTGCACTTTGCATAATTGCATATTACCATCGGCATATCAGCCAAGACCAAGAATACTTCACACGATTATCCATGTGCATTGTGCGAACCGCGAACCCCAAAGCCAAATCCAAAGCTTAGATGAGACCCCTACTGGGAGGGCATATATAGATACTACTGAGCTCCGGCCCTGACATTAGGCCTCAAAATGCAGTTAGTCCTGGGTGGAGATCATATATGGAGTTGGGTTAGCAGGAAGGATTGGAATAGAAAATATGGCATTAGATATTAATTTTAATAGGAAGAAATCTTCTAAAAAAAAATATGGAAAGCTTAGAACGAACACTGATATTTATAGATACATATGTATGTATAAGTGTTCAATAATATTTTATATTTTATATGTTACATTTAAAACTGCAAACCTAATCTTGCTATAAATATAGTGCCTAACACAAATCTATGCACTTGACAAATATTTACATGTAATCTGAACCCCTGTATAAGGTTCACAGAATATATTTGAAGATAAGTGCGATCCCACTCAGAAATATTACCCATATTAGGGATAAACAGACCACTCCGTAGAGTGGTCTAGATTTTAAAATCTCATGACCTCTACTTAAACGCAGATATTGAAATAAAATTCAGTTGAAAATAGCAACTAAGCAAGAAAGACGTCGTAATATTTGGCCGTTCTTTTCATTTTTGATCCGGCTCGAAGGACCAAGACAAAATATGTTAAATATTATTTTTACATTCAATTAATAATTTTCAACAAAGAAACATATCTTGAAAACTTAACAGAAGGGTAAATATCAAAATTCTTGACAGAAGAAGAACATATATATAACAAATATTACCTTTTGTCCAGAGATCTCCTATGGGGGGTGCCTTGGCTTCAGTCTTCTTTTGAGCCCTCAGATTCGAAAAGGATGCTGCTAGCAGGTTGGTATCTTCTCTCCCTTATTGATGGAATTTGAAGGCAACTGGTAATTTCTGATATTTATAATGCAGATATTCTGAAAGTTCCAGAATCGATCCATCGCCTTTTAGAACCTCTGACTCAACTGCTGCTTCAATATTGATTGAACTCGATCTCGATGCATCCAATGATGAGGTTTCCAGTTCCCATTCGCCGTGATTGAAAACAAAGTCTAAACAATGAGTAATTTGGAGGAGGCTCAGAGGCCTGACATATCCATAAATTTTACGTTGCAGCTTGAACCACAGAGCATAAATCGTCAGAGACAATGCCAAGATCGAGTCATAGAACCCCTCGAAAAAGTAAATCCCATTAAGTAAAAAGACAGTTCGAATTTGAATGCTGTAAAAAATATACATATACACGCATATACGGGACTGTGTCGCCATATATGCCGTGCATTCGTGTATATATTATATCAGTTTATTTAGTCTTCTTCAAAAGTTCTTTAGCGAGCTGCCCGCGGCGGAGCCCCGAGCTTCCCTCGCCTCTCACCTCGCCCCCTAATCTCTAACTATTATCTGTAGTTATTTTTTTATCTCAAATTTCTCGTATTTTTTTTGTCATTCTTTTCGTTTCTTTTTGATTATTTTGTACGTTTTCTGTTTTTTTTTCTCTTTTCTTGTGGTTTTGTAACGTTTTTTCTTTCGATTTGTACAAATAATTTAAGCTGAAAGAAAATTAGGTTTAGGCTTTATGTATAAACATAATATAAATATTTTCGATAACAATTAAAATGTTAAAAATGATGCGCTTCCTCTGCTCTGCTCTAACGCACGTGCAAGACGGAGACGGAGCGAGTGCAGCAGCGCCAACAAAAGGGAGAGGGAAAGAGTGTATGAGGGAGAGAGGGATGGAGGGATGGATGGTCTTTTTGGGTACAGTTGCGTTAGTTATCGAAAGGGAACATTTTAGTGATGGGCGGGGATCGATAATGGGTTCGATAGGTTTACAAACTATAACAAAATCAAAACAATTGGTCTAGGGCTAAAAACGAATGAAACCAAACGGAACTTTAAACGAGTTTGCTTAAAATTATAATAAATATATATGGCTAGACGAGTAGTAGGTAGGATCGTGCACACATAGAGAGTATCTTTCTAGGTATACGTATACATATAACTAACATCGAATAGTGTGTGTGGTGTGTGTTTGGCATTTCTGCTAGTTTTTGTGGCTCTTATACTATATGTACTATTTATAGGATATGGGGTATGAAACTGAAAATGAAGCGGGAGGAAATAATTTAAAGGCTTTGATAGGGCACACACACTCCAATCCACCCACAACTTTGCTTCTTGATATATCACACGCCCCCTTTTCGATCAGGAATGGAGTGTGTGTCATATAGCTCTTAACTCTAGGGTGTACAAAAAATAAAAGGGTTTCGTGAAGAGGCCAGAGGTGTGTGTGTGTAGGGGAATTGAGTTGTTGTTATATATATATATGTATAGTTTATGCATAATATTAAAGAATAATATAAAAATAATCACAGATTCGGATTTGCTGATTGGAATCGTTTCTTGTTTGCTATTTCTTCTGGTTCGTTCTGCCTCGAACGGATCAGTAATCTATGTCTTAGGTAGTTCTTAGAGGGCTAGAATCACTTGGAATAACTACAGAATGCTTGTGGTACAGTTCTCTCGTAGTTATGCATGTAATAGAATTGGTTTTTATTAGTCCATATATTATTATTATTATTATTATTGTATATTAAATATTATCATATTGTGTGTAGCATTACGGTTACTAAGGTTATACGAATACGACTGTTGTTGTTGCTGGGTTTTTTATGCGCTTCCATTTTAGTTAATCTTAATTTTTAATTTCTTGTTCTAGCTTTAGTTTGCGACCTACAGGACCTCTCTTTCACATACTATATATACTATACTCTATATATATATATATATATATTTATATATTGTGTTGAGTGTGGGATAAATAAATGTGTTACAATGCTAGAATTGTTCCAGGACAAGCTCTCTCGGGTATGGACTGGCTTGGGATCGTTTCGTTTCGTTTTTTTTTAGATCTTTGTCTAATTATATATATATTTGACTCATTGACATATTACTGAGCTTATCACTAGGTTATTCCTCGCAGAGAGTGCTTATAAATAGTTTATAATTTGTCCCAAGTTTTTTTCGAGGCTTTAAGTAAGAGCGGTTACATTTAAACAATCTCTTTAGTCTAGGGTTTTGCTTTTTTTTTGTATAGAGTGAGAGTGAGTTATGGCTGTAGTCCTAGATCGTCCTACATTTATAGGATTTAAGCGGATATTCTGTGTCTTGTGTTTATGTACAATTACTTAGGCTCTAGCTTATATATCTCGCTTTAATTTGTGTCTGATCTGGCCCTGATGTAGTGTGTGTGATTTAGTGTGTTATTCTATAAAGAGCTGGGAAAAAATCGATTCCAATATCGATACTATCGATTCTTTTTTTTCCGGTTCAACATCGATTCTATTTTGGCAGAATCCATGTATCGTGAACCATTCATCTCATTTCCTTTTTTATGTTCTGGAAACGTAATTTATATTTAATCGATGCTTTTTTCAAAAAGATCGAAAAAATCGATACTATCGATTCTTTTTTTTCGGTCCAACATCGATTCTATTTTGGCAGAATCGATGTATCGTAAACCATTCATCTTTTGGATCATCAATCATTTCCTTTTTTTATATTATCGATATTTTATCGATGTTCTTTTCTAAAAAATCTAAAATAAATCGATGTTTCTGAGAATCGATTTTGTCTCAGCTCTAATTCTATATGCTATATGGTTGGATCTCTCTCTCTCTCTCTGCCCTTTCCTATACCCTTTGAGACTGGTACCGTCTCGTATCCGCTTCCGTTTCCGTTCACATTCGTTCACGATTAAACGCGTTTGCTCAGGCCATTATGGTATTGCGTTCTGTGTGCACATTTATGCTACATTCAAGTTTATTTTTTGTGTTAAGTGTTTAATGTTAAATGTTTAATGTTTAAGGTTAAATGTTAAAGTACATAGTGTTTCGTATGTATTTTTTTGGGTTTAATTTGGGTAAAGTTTGATTTGGATTTAAAAAAAGGGGACAATAAACGGGGTCACAGTTTAAAAATTACATAATTCATAGGGGTCAAAGGGGGGTTTTTAATAATAATCAATTTATGATCAGCGGAAAACGTTGTCCAATAAAAGCTTAATATAAACTGAAGTATTTATACAATCGATGCTGGTAAATATAATAAGATAAGTTTATTTTTTAGCCTAAGAATATAGATAATATACGTATTTGCAAGCAGAGATTTGCACTTTTGTGGCTTCTGTTTCTCAGCTTTAAGCATCCCACTTAGGTCTAGATTTAAATACAATCTGTGGTTAGGAAAACGAAGCACGGTTTAGTCATTGATTAGATAGAGTTTTTGTACAATTACTAGTCATAGAGTACTCACCGAAAGGTCAGGGGTCAGGGGTCAGTTTATATATGTATAATTATATAGATGTGTTGCAACTTTATAACTTAGAGCTAAAGTTCCTTCAACTTTCTGCTTAACCTACTTTCCTCACCGGCACTCTGTCCGATACGAAAAAAAATCTATATATATATAGTTTCATGATTCACAAAATTAAGGTAGGCTGCTCCGAGGGTCCTACTTCCGCTCCTACTTCCTCTTTTTCTCCTTCTCCTTATCCTTGTCCTTCTCCTTTCTCCTGTCCCGCTCCCTTTCCCGTCAGTCGTGCTTGAGCACGATGCGGGCTGGGGCCTTGGAGCGCTGCTTGTGGCCGCTGCCTCCGCCTCCTCCCTGCCTCTTCTCCAGCCGATCAAAGATGCCACCTCCTGCTCCTCCTGCTCCACTGGAGCTGCTGCTCTTCCTTTGCTCCTGCTCCCGCTCCCGCTCCCTTTGCCTCCTCTCCCTCTGCCTGCCGCCATCTCCGCTCCCATTGCTGGTGGGCTTGAGCACCACCCGGCGCTGGCTGGAGCCAAAGCTGGTCGCTGATCCAACCGCCGCCGCCGCTGAGGAGTTGCCTCCCCGCACCACCTTGTGGTTGCGCTTCACCACCATTAGCTCCGGCGTGGCTGATCGCTTGCTGCTGGCCGCCTGCTGCTTCTGCGGCGGCGGCGAGGGCGTGGCCAGCAGGCGATCCTCCTCGTCCAGCAGCAGGTCATCGTCATCGTAGTCCAGCTCCACCTCGTCGTCGCTGGGCGTGCCCAGGCGCAGCATGTCCCGCGGCTTGGGGGGAGTACCTCCTCCAACCGCCGCCGCCTTGGTCACTGTAACGGCCACCGCTCCGGCTCCAGCTCCGGTTGTGACTGCTCTGGCTGCGGGCATTGCTGCAGGCACTGCAGGCTGCTGAGGATGATGATGATGGTGCTGCTGCTTGGTGGACGGGGCCAGGTGCTCTGTGATGCTCCGCTTGGCCTCGGGCGCTATCTTGGCCGCCGTCACCTGCTTGCGTGTCGACGGCGGCTGCGCCTGCCTGTTGCGCCCGTTGCCCGTCTCCTGGTCATCGCGACGCTTCAGGGAGATCACCTTGCGTGGGGCTGCTCCTGCTGCTGCTGCTGGCGCTGCTGTGGCCTGGCCGATGGCGGCGGCTGACTCCTGTTCCTCCTGGGCTGGCGAATTGTGCTGCTCGGCGCGCTTTTCCTGGAAATTCGTATGCCATTTGTGTCTCGTTCTCTTCCTTACACTCTAAACTCTCTCTAGATAAAGATTAAGGCTAGCTTCGGTGGCCGAAGGACTAAATAGAGCTGTAAAACTATCGATGGTACTATCGCTGTTATCGAGCACTGCTCCGGGTGACCATCGATTGTTTTTTTCAACCATCGATACATCGCGTTAGCAGTAAATAAGTGAATTTGTATAAAATTTACAAGTTTTTGCCAATAAATATAATATAAAAATAAATATAATCATAAATTCTTATATAATTAAGATATGACAGAGACATTTTAAATTAATTTTTAATCATCAATATCAAAAATTATCTATCAGGCCTGTTCCAGTTTTCACTCGGAAGTGAATTTGATAACACTTTCGGATTTCCCTTGTAAAAAAATTTCCCTTTGGAAAGAGTGACCAGCTGAAATCATTTGGGAACAAATGGGATTATTCCCAAATGATTTCAGCTGGGAACAAATGGGATTATTCCCAAATGATTTCAGCTGGGAACAAATGGGATTATTCCCAAATGATTTCAGCTGGGAATAAATGGAATTATTCCCAAATGATTTCAGTTGGTCATTCTTTTCAAATGTATTTGCTTTCCCTGAGTTTTGGCCCTCTTTCGTCCTTTAACTATGGACATTACTGGTGCATTAATGTAATGCATAAAATTTAGATTACAAGCATTTGCGGCCACAAAAACAAAATGCCGGAGAAAAGGTTGCCGAAGTCGAAAAAGTTCCCAACGCACCACGTTTATCAAAGTTTTAACATTAATCAAAGCGGTATTTTCAACAAAATCAGTTTTTTTTAACTTGAACTAATAACCTTTTATTTAATGGTAAAACCATCATAAAAGCGATTGAACACTTTTTTTTTGGTACCTTGACAACCCTTAAACTGTCCCTCTTATTTTCGTTCGGAAATTTGAACACAGGCGGCGGATTTGTATTAATGCGGAAACTTAGAATCGACCTGATTTTGAGGTTCAATCACAAAATAATTATTCATAAATCAAGTGTGTCTTCATTAGCTAAATCAATTATGCAATAATATTCGTGAAACATCAAAGAATGGAAAGCAATGGTGCTTTGCTATTATCATTATCGCAATGTATATTAAAAGAATTATTTTGTTCTGACGAATCTGAATCCGATAGCCAAATGACAACCGGAAAGTTTTCGTGTGTTTTCGTTCGGAAGTTAACAGAGAGTTAACAGAGGGAAATTCAAATCCGATAGGATTTTTCGGAAGTAAAAACTATAAAAGGTCTGGGAAATAATTTCCTCGTAGATTTTTTGGAAGTGAAAACTAGAACAGGCCTGTATACCATTTAAATTAGATTGTTTAAGCAAAGTATATTTTTTAAACCCATTTTATTTTGTTGATAGGGTCGATATTATCGATGTTTTTGACTATCACTATCGAAAATATCGAGTGAGGGCACTATCGAGGTTTTTACAGCTCTAGGTCTGAATACCCTGGCAGCTCTCTTTAGTTTGTAAGGAAAAGAGCCTAGTAAGAGGAGCTCCACTTCTGCCAGAGCATTAACTCTGCTTAAAAGATAAAGATTCAGGGGGGACTCACCTCATGGAGCTTCTCCTCGGCTGCGCGCCTACGCTTCAGCTCCTTGTCCCGCATGATCTTCTCGCGCAGCTGCTTCTGCTTCTCAATCTCCAGGCGATAGTTGCGCGTCTCTTCGTCCTCGTCGCTGGGCTAAAGGCATGATTTTCAATAGAATCAAGTCTGGGATTTAAGGCACTAATTATGCTTACCGCTGATCGGCTGCCCGTGTCCGAGGTCCTGCCGCGCGGCTCGCCGGAGAAGGGATTCCTTAGATTACCAGCGGCGGAGCCGGGCGAGCCACTCCTACGGCGCTTGGGTGGCACTGCTCCGCCCGCGGAAGCTCCCGCGCTGGCTGCACCCTGAGCGGCGCTGGCATTACCACGATTCTCGTCCCTGTCCCGGCTGGCTGCTCGCCGGAATCCTCGGCCTCCTGCCGCGCGTCCAGCTACGCCATAACGCTCACGATCACGCTCTCGATCCCTTTCCCTCTCTCGCTCCCGCTCCCTTTCGCGCTCTCGCTCCCGTTCCCTTTCACGCTCCCTCTCC